>KZ678422.1:134302-172993 GCA_003019895.1 Coniella lustricola
GGGGGGGGTTTTAAAAATAAAAAAAATAACCGGTCAACTATGCAATAGCCTTATGATATCACTTTTATTCTTCCCCTCAATCAATCTTGTTGGACTCAATTTGTCCGAGAAGATAAAATTTGTATATACAGACAAAAAGCCCAGTCCCCATTCGACAGAAATCCTGTCTGTTTTTGTTTTCGAGAAGGCAAAAAGAAGAAGAAGAAGAAGAAGAAAAGAAGAATGGCATGTGACCAAAAGGGTGTCCCATGATAGCGCTAACCACCGCTGCTAGTTAGCTAGATAGATTTATGTACAAGAAGAAAGGAACAGATACAAAAGAAAAGATGAACGAATGCCGTCCCAAAGAAAAGACGAGAGGAGCAACCAGACATTCTCAAATGTGCCAGCGAGTTCTTGTGTAAACAAGGACAAAGTGAAAGAAAAGAAGGCTTGCCAGCTGACCAAAAGGCTAAAATGTCTCCATATGAAAGAAGAAAGGCGCGCTTCCATCTCAGAAACCCTCAAATGGATCTTTTCTCCTTCCATAGTACTCCTCCTTCCAAGCCGCAACCCCTCCCCTCGAAAAACTACGACCATGACTTCCTCCATTGCCAAACCTCGTCCGACTCCGACTTCTCGATCTGCTCTTCTGTCTTCTCTTCTCTTTCGTTTTCCTGCGCGCCACCCGACTATTTTCATCCATATCCCTTTCCTCCAGCAGTGCATTCGCATACTCGAGCTGTAGTGGAGGCAGTCCCGTATCTGCGCCGTATCGATCACCGGTCTCACTGTCAAACCGGTTATAAGCGAGCGGGCTGATAAAAGCCTCCATGCGCATTGTGCCAATAGCCTCAAACATGTTCGTGCTACCAGCAATCGACCCGCGCCATGAAGACGCCTCACTGTTGCGCCCTAGCCCGGCACCACCTCCACTAACACCGAACGCATCAGCGGAGAGAGGACCACCGTCGGTTGACTGGCTGTAGTTGTTCGGATTATGACCGTATGTTGGGAATACACCAGCATTGGTACCAGCACCTCCACCGAAGCCACGGAAGGATAGAGGTGGCGGGACGTGGCCGCCGGTGTTGCTGCGCTTGCGGCCGTGGAATGTCCCCGCTGACTGCTGCTGCTGGGGCTGTTCCCTGCCAAAGCGGGGAATGGCAGGTGGCATGGCCGAGTCGTTTGATGCTTCACGCTCGTGAATTATGGTGTGGTTGTGGTTGTTGAGATGGCTTGTTGGTTCTGACATCGGTGCTTGCTGCAGATAGCCAAATACCAAGTCATTGTTGCTCATTGGTGTTGCCGTAGGAGAAGGTCGGTAGCCGCCTGGCATGAGACTGGGCGGGAAATCGGGGATGCTAGGCATGGGCGCTATAGCAAAGTCGCGGGCTGAATCGGAAGGACCTGATGAGATTGTAGTGGTTGTTGCTGCTGCGTGGTTCGAAAGCGGGTTGTGGCTCTTTGCGAGACGAATCGAGTCGCGGATGCGTGGACGTCGAACCTTTGCTTGCTCAGGCGAGAGCTCAAAGTTAGGTGCTTGCTTGGGCACCGAGGCAGGTATTTCGGGTATGTCTTGCTGTGAGTGAGCGAGGAAGGATAGCGCAGTCAGCCAGAGGTAATGCCTTTCGGCGCTGATGGCGGTGAATTTAAGCGCGCGCTGTGGTGTGAGGATGAGGATGGACCGGTTGAATACGGCGAGCTGACCCTTGGGCGCCGGGTTATCGTCCTTGACGTCGAGCACAGATTGGATGGCGACTAAAGCATAACCCCAATTAGTAGAGACATTTCGATGCAGGTTTATCAAAGGAATAAGAACAGAAACTCACGCTTTCGGCCAGACTTGCCGAGAAGAGCACTTCCGCTCGCAGGTTGCTTGCTGCTCCACAGAATGGCTCGTTCATATGGTGCCAGCCACACCCACCGCTTGTGGCGGTCATTGCTGCTGTCGTCCTTGCCGCTGTGGTCGGCCGACGGTATGCCAAATGACTTTCTCCTCCGCACATACTTGAACATCCACTCGCCCACCATAGCCTGCGCAATAGCATCAACCACGCCATTGGCATTCTGCGAAGACGTATGCGACTGGACGCCGGTCGCTTCGGTCGTCGCTGTGGTCTCGGAGTTCTGGTGGCGGTGGCCCCGTTTGTGCGAGCTTTCGTTATGCGTCGAGCTGGACTGGCGGAAACTTGTAGGCAAACACGAGGCTGTAGGAGAGTGTGACGCTGCCGGCGGAATGGACGGCGGCCGGCTTGGCCTTCTTCTGCTTCTACTCACAGACTTCTTGCGCAGGCTACTCTTGCGGTAGTGCGTCATGCGCGAGCCCTTTCTCTGCGACGAGTCCGTTCGGGTCGGGCTGCGGCTATCATCGCTGCGGCGGCCAACGGCGGGGGCAAAGACAGGCTGTCGAGAGCTGGCTCGCGTGGGTATCGGGAACGGCGGGTCGTTCGTCTCGTCTTGGTGTGTGTTGAGGCTATTTTGGATCATGGCGGCCTTTCGCATATCGCCTGACCTTGTATCTAGGCGGAGGCCTCTCGAGGATGACTCGCGTCTAGGCATGGCAATACCTTGGTCTCCAGAGAGCTTGTAGCGATTCACAACATTTGCAGGCTCAAGCATATCGACTGTACTCGAGAGAGCAGAAGCCTTACCTAGAATCGCTGCCTCTGGCGGCGAGTCGGGAATCAATGAGTCTGGAGTCGTGCGGCCCAGCTCTGGAGACTTGACAGCACGAGGAGCAGAAAGGGCTGTGCTAAACTCGGTTTCGCTCAGGCGATGGTCCGCAAAGTCGTCCATCTCATCGCCAGAGCTGCCATCATGCATCTCACTGAACAAGCTGCTGATACGGTGGCTCCGACGAGACATGACTTTTTGCAGCTCTGGACTGCCCTTGGCGCCCGAGTCGACAGAGTCGCGCGGTGATGACACGCCAAAGCTCTTAATACTGGTGAGTCTTCGGGGGTTGCGCGGTGGTAGTATCTCGGGAGCAGGAGCGGATTGTCTGTGCTGTTCAGTGCTGGTAATCTGTGAGCCAACAGCCGGAGAATTAGGCCGAGAGGTGATAGCAGAGGGATGCAGGTGGGGTGGAAGCATTTCAAGTCGTTGATCAACTCGTATCTCCTCAGTCTGGCTGCCTGTTGAAGTCATGGCCACGCTTGACAAAGAAACTTGACAAGCAAAGTCCTTTGAATGCTGCGGTAGTTGGGGTTGCCTGGGCGAGGTTGGCAGGCTGTTTGGAGGATGCACGGTGATGATGGGAATGGCGGGTGAAGGAGATGGTGGAGTGCTCGGACGAGGAGTGGCGGCCACGTCTGTTTGCGTGGCCGCAGAGATCATGATCGCTCGCTCCTCGATAGCAGTACTATCTGCTGTTTGGTCCTGAGCCGCAGATTTGGTTTTGGGTGTCTTGGGTGGGCTCAATGGCACATCCTGAGTCTGGGCACCCGCAGAGACCATCAGCTTTTGAGGTGTTGCTAGCGGGATGACGAGTGGCTTTGCAAGCGTGATCCTCTTCTTCCTCTGGTTTGCCTCATGGTTCCCATCTTCCCATTGCTTCTCCCACTTTGCCGCCAGCGCCTGAACAGTCGGTTCCTGAATAGGACTCTGGACCTTGGCCATAATTGTAGGAGATGCTTTTGGTGAGGGTGGAGGCGAATACTGCACTCCAGTGTCAGTGTAGCTAAGTGCACGAGGGGCAGTCCTTTGCAATTCCTCGTCCTCCCGAATGGCATCGTTGAGTCGTGCGTCCTCGCCATGCATCAGCCTTGATTGGTAGCGGGCGCGTGCGATACTGTTGGTACGGCCCAGACTGTCGATGCTGTATTGGTGACGGTGGTGATTTCGAGACAAGACGCTCGCACGAGAGCCACTGCGGGTGTGCCTAGGAGTGGACATTGCACTGTCTCGTCCATTTGTCTCAGTCTGGCCGTCCGAGTCGTCATCAAAGTCGAGTTCGTCTGCTAAAGAGTGCCCATTGGTCTTTTGCAATAGAGAGAAGCGTAGACTATCCCGAACACTCATGGAGCGGATGCTACCAGAGTCACTATCGGCGGCCTTGTCGTCATCATCATCTGCTCCTCCTTGTGCTCCCGATCTTGTCTGATCAGTGACGGCGTTCGCGTGATAGGATGCCATTTCCTCCACTACCATCTTGAGCCTTGCTTCGAGCAGGTGAATCTTGCGATCCGTTTTTCGTCTCTCGTCTTCCCACCCACCCTTTTCCACGTCCCACTGGTCATTGGCCTTCTTTGCAGCATCTTCCTGTGTCTTTAGCTTCTTCTGAGCGGTTTCCAATCGTTTTCTGGTTTCTGTGAGTCCATCAAGAGCCTCGTCTCGTTCGCGAGCCAGCTCACCCAGTGCCGAGGAAGTGCCACCTTCCAATAGGGCAAGTTGTCGCTTGAGTGACCTATTTTCCTTGCTGATGCTGAGCAAAGTAGTCTCGCGGGAATCCCCTTCAGCTCGTGTCGTCTGCAGCGTGGCTTCCAGAACCTCAATCACATGTAGCTTCTCATCTTGGTCTCGCTTAAGCGTCAAAATTTCGCCTACCAGATTTGCGTGCAGCGTAGGCGTGAAGCGGCGTGGGTCCAGGATACTGATCTTGTCGTCTGTGGCGAGGTCTCTGATGACTCTGTCGCTCTTGTCGGTCTTGTCGCTCCCTGGCATAGGTGGTGGCGACCTGGTGATTCTCCCAGGGGGCGTGACAGACCTCCGGGACCGTCTGGAGTGTCGGGAAGAGTTCCTCGAGTTTCGGGAGCCTCGCGAGGGTGGTTTGGCATCCATGGGTGTGGTGAGAGCCGAAGAAGTAGGTTGACTCATCTCATCCTCTGTCTCCCAAGCCGCCATGCTGGAGGAATACGGGGAGCCCAGCGCGAGACTCATCGAGATGGTGCAGAGGGACTTGGAGCCAGAGGCAGCATGCTTAACTCAATACAATGTCTGTCGAATATCCATGCGCTGAATTCCTTCTAAAATTATTTTTGGGCAGAGTCAATAGTGAGTGAGGGAGTCACTTGGACGAGATATTAGTTGCGGATTGTTTTCCCGATGCAACAGCCAGGATGATTGATGGTCAAGACAGTGAAATGGGGGGGAAAATGATTCACATCCAGGATCCGAAGTCGAGGCTTTCAAAATATTTGGGTCAGCATGACCATGATATCGAGAACAAGCAAAGTACAAACTTTGGTAAGGAGGACGAAAGAGAGCATAGAAGGGGGATTAGGGAACGAATAGAGAGAAAATGATTGATACGCACTTGGTTGCGGCAAGCCGGAACAGTCAGCCCAAAGTGCCACAAGGACCAGCAGGGTCCAATCTCAGGGACGTAGAGCTGGCTGTACGTACCAGGCGAGATGAAGCGAGTTCTAGGTCGTGGGAGGTGGTTAGCCAAGGTTGTATTCCGCAGAATCACGGTCAACCAAGACGTCCGAGGTCTGAGAAGGGCAACAGCAGCATGGATGGCGGCCTGCACCCCTGGCGTCCCCTGTCAATTAATTGTCTGTGCTATGGGGGTGGCCAGTGTTGGGAGCAAATGGCGCGCCAGGCTGGCCCGGGTGTCACACGTACTTGGCATTTGCCTCTCGCTTTGCTGCCAGGGCTCTGATGAAGCTTCTTCGCAATGCAACTGAACAGTCGATGGAAGATTCGGAGTGGAGTGGGAGAGACGCAACGCACCCGCAGTGGAGCAGAGCTCAAGCGAGATCAGGCTGTCCTATTACTGTACTAGGTATAACAGCAAGTGAAGACTGACGAGATAAGAACCGCAAATAGACGTGTTATCATGGATGGTGCTCGTTCGTTCAATGAATATCTTGGGACCTGATATCGACCGTTGGTTGACCAGACCGGCACATGTGGACTCTTTCAGAGCTCGACCAAGCCCAAGAAACGGTTCTCCGCCAGCCCAGCTAGTGATTAATGAAGGGTCAGCACCAAGCAAAGGCACGCACGACTCGAGACAAGTGGCGGACTCACCTAAGTGGGAACAGCTCAGCGTGTGCTATATTGTAATTATGTGGAGGTCCGGGAACAAGCCGACGGTTTCGTGGAAGGAAAAAATTGGGAAGCAAAAATATGTGGCCCGGACAGGAGGCCAGAACGAAAGCAACGCAAGCAAAGAAAGCAAAGAACATTTGGAGGCAGATTTTATTATTAGTGCACAGACTCAAGCACGGACAGCTGTCGACACAATTGGGTATAATATCGGCATGAGATCACCAGCGAGCGACTCACGGCGAGAATCACTGGCAGGGGTAGCTGTCGTCGCACGGCAGCGAGCCAGGCGATGCGCATCTCCTCGTCTTGGTCTCTTCATCTTGGTTGCTTCATCTTGGACCCGCCGTCCTCGTCTTTTGGTGAGCAGCCAAGGCTTCTTCTTGTCTTTGGTGGTGCTCGACAGGGCTGAGACAGACCACGAGGCTGAAGAAATAAGCTCACCAAGCTGATGCCACAGCCCACAGAGAAATTGACGTTGCATGGCCCTCGCCGGTTGACATGATAGCCGGTGGAGCTGGTGTTGGAGCTGGTGAAGGTGGAAAGATGACATCGGTTGCTGGGTGATAAAGAGACTGCAGCCAAGGTCGAAATGGCACCAACCAGGATCCCAGCGCTTCGGGGCTGTCTTGGGAGCTGTAGTGGGTCTGGGGAAGGCTCCCGCTGTATTCTGACTGGGCAGCCATCTGTCTAGAACCCTGCACTCGGGCGATTCAGCGGAAACCAATTAGGACTGAGTACTATGTACCTGCAGGAGGTACGTGAAATACCTCCCAAACCCTAACGTCCCTGAGTTCCTGAGTACTTGAGTAGGTACTCGATCAAGCGTTTAGACAGCATCGCTTACCTGACGTTACATGGCATTTTGCTGCACAGCAGCTTCTATGAGGCTTCTGCAAGACGTTTGGCCCTTCGTGTCATCTCATCACAGAAGCGGTGTCGCAATGCTTTCCAATTGTAGTGCAGTCTGGCGTTGCCACCTCTTTTGTCCAGCTTGTGAAAAGAGCCCGCAGGCCGCCTATGGCCCCGTATTCCGCCGTGTACCTGCATGCCAGAATGGTGGCAGTGCCCCACTGGAACGGCTTCCGCGCCCACTAACTTCCACTAGCCAGCCAACCGGGACAGGTTGGGGCAGCGGGCAGGGCTCCTGGTTTGTGCCACGCGGCAGAGCCTCCAGGGCCTCAAGGCCTGTAGTCATGGCTTTGCTGGTGGGCTTCAGAAGGTACAGCAGCCAAGTAGCTCTGTAACTTTGTACTTTCGTGTCTTGGATCCAATATCCAGTCATCCTCATCTTGCTGCCAAACCTTATTACCAACAGGGTCCGCCTCTCGTGCTGTACAGAGGCACGCCTTGCATCCTGCTGTCTTCACAATCGACTCGAATATTCATTGCTTGATAGGATGATCGAGAAGAAGACTTATCAACAAGTACTTCTACAACGGGCACTGAACGATAATCTCAACATCACGACGGCATCTTCACCATCCTCCGCCGTTTACGTCGCGCCAATACCACCCTGGAATGTCGTCAACGGCACTGTCACAATGTGACCCTCCATCTCCCATCTTGGAACCAAGGAAACCTTCCATCCCCGGTCCAGCAGCCCGTACCGTTGCAGACCCAGGAGACCCAAGAAGTCCAAGTGTGATGACCCCGCTGGCCTTGCACAGACTCGTCACTCGCTGCGAGATTGCGCCTCATTACAAACCAGCATACACAACCTCTCACTGCTTTCCTCAAGCAGAACAGCTCCTTGTCAATCCATAGGCTTGTCTTGTGGAGTTCATCCGCCTCTTCCCAGAAGGAATGAGATTAACGAGCTGACCGATCAATCTCTGGACTTGATTATTTTCACAACCCCTTAGCCCTCCTTCTTCTGGTGCGTGCCCCGGCGTGATGAGCCCACATATCACAAGCCATTCATTTGAGTCAGTTGAATCCTATACATGAGACTCTGCACATTTGCCGTATGTCTTGCTGTCGCCCATTCAACACTTTAATCATGGGCAATATCGATGGTAATTCCGCCTGTCCTTGATGATCACTTGCTCGAAATCTGGACATGTGATTGGCTGCAAGTACTTTGTCCATGTATTCACAATACTCGATGTGCAGGCCCATGCTCGCCAATCCCGGACTCACTTTCCGATTCGATATTGCAATCAATCTCGGTCACGAAAATCATCGTACTTTGTGTCCTGTCTTGTCCTCTTACATACACGAGTATAACACTGCGTTACAATGCATGCCGTGATTCGTACAGGTGTTACTCGATTCCATGGCGTTGCAAATTCCTTGTACATAAAACGAGGCCGTCTGCTTATTGGCCACCTGGATACTTGCCTGCTACGCACTTACTAGCATTGTATCGTACAACGCGACCTCACGAGACATGACAGACTTATCAGGTGGAATATTATACTACTATTACCTTGTAAACTCATAAAGCACGTGTGCTCATATTACTCCAAGCTGATATCTGCCCATCAGGTTGATACTGCCAAATTTGATACGGACAAAGTAGCAACTCAAACAACGGTTCCATCTTATTAGCTCTCCTTGTATAACTTGTACAAAATTCCACTAAGTTCATGATGCACTCCCGGCTCAAGTGCTCTCACAAGGCTGGACTCGATTAGGGAGGTTTTATCAATTGGATTCTCTTTGTATCAATCGGTGTTGTGCACATTCACAG
This sequence comes from Coniella lustricola, assembly GCA_003019895.1. Taxonomy (NCBI): domain Eukaryota; kingdom Fungi; phylum Ascomycota; class Sordariomycetes; order Diaporthales; family Schizoparmaceae; genus Coniella; species Coniella lustricola. Next base: position 142,971 of record KZ678422.1, read on the forward strand.
TGCGCCATGATTGCAATGTTGAATTGCCATTCCAGACCCCTGGATGCAAACTCCAATCAGACTTGTACACTTTCACAACTCATCTCTATTTTCAAACCTGTTGCAAAGTCCAATCTCAACATCCTCTCTGCGTTCAAGTCTTTGTCAAATCCACGATATCTGTGAGCCTGTCAGGGTATTTCTCCGGCAGCATGAGACCCCGACCGATCAACCCCTCATCCAAAACAGCTACGAATACCCTGAGCCCATAGACTCCGCATTACGGTATCAAAATCAATAGCACGCATAAATCATCTCAACATCCATCAAGCTCCCTAGGTCCCAAGCTTTTCGAGCTTTTAATTCAACTCAGTCTATCCAAGAAGAAAATTCATACAGCTATGCGGCAAAAGTTATTCAAAGATATATATATATATATATATATATATATATATATATATAAATAATAGGTCCTGCACTTCCTTTTTCGAACGTCGCAACGAGATGACAGAGCAAATTTTATTCAATTTAATACATGCACTAGAAATCTTTGAACCAACTCACTTTCCTACAATTTGCTGCAAATGTACTGCGCGTGTTCAAATAGCCAGCCAAACTCCACCTAGAGAGAATCCAGTCAATGATAAATAAACTTTCCCCGAAATATGACATTGTATCAAGGACCGATCCAATCTCAATATTATGCCGTGATTCTGTCGAATTGATTAATTCAATAATATCTCCGACTTCGAGTCAAGGAAACCAGGAAAAACTTGGTCTGGACTCGATCTCGGAGCAGGGCAGCAGACCGACTCCAGTATTCATAAACCACCAATCTTGCAGTAAATATGTCAAGCATACTTGTGCAAAAAGGATCTCTGCCCTTGAACGCCCTACCCAGCCTCCGATCAGTCAAGCCCGATAGTCCAGTCACAAATCACATATCTATTCAATGTCAATCATGTATACATAATATCATATGATCCCCGACTTGCACATTCCACGAGAGTAACCTTAGTAGTGAATATGTGCAGTGGAGGATAATGAAGACAAAGAATGTAAAGAAAAAACAATCACATCATAAAGGCCACAGGCTTTAGAACGGCTCAAAAGGAAATTTACTATCATGTATAATTACACAACAGATGTAACCGTACCAAAAACTCAACAAGATATAGCAAGGGAGCCATTGCAATCAAGTACATATACATGTATGCAAAGACATTGGTATATCAGTGCTCTATCCATCTCGAGCAAGACTCCAGAAATCGAAGATTGGCAACAGAGAAGACATAGTGTCCGTTCACATCAGGAGTCGGGCGTTCCATTCTGCTGATCGAAAACTATCTCAAGGCTTGTGTGTAATTATGTTTCTGCATGTTGAGCCATAACGCTACTAACTATATATGTACTTAGGTGTATCCAACAACAAACATTGTATGATAATGAAAGGCCTACTCGTGATCACATTGATGTAAAATGATTGAATATTTTCACCGTCAATTTTATACATTTTACTTATTCTCTTTCCAAAAAAGGGTTAATCACTTTGTACCCCTCAAGTTCGGTCCAGAATTATGTCCCAATGCAAATTCACTCACGGTAATGATATCAATGAATTATTGTGACATATCTCAGATCTGCCAACTATACTGCTATTTCATCTGTTCGAAATTGCAATTATGAAGCGTTGCTTGATGTAAGTGCAGCAGGAAAAGGCGGCAGAGTACTGAAGCTATTCGAGTAAGCATGGTGTCTAGTATGCGATCTGGTCCTGCAGCTCGATTATGATCATGAAGCGTCTAGGTCTTTGGCGTAATGCCCAATCCATGCTTTCGTGCCTTCCAATCAAGTACCAGCATAGAGCCCGCTATACTAAAAAAGAAAAAAAGAAGAAAAAAGGACTGTAGAATCTGCATTGGCATGAAGACGTAGCGCTCTTATTTAGATTTGACTCAAAATATCAATTTTGTCTCATCTGTTTCGAACGCAAAGTGTCGCTCTGGACTTATCAGGTTAATCTTCTGCAAAGTTCACATACATGAACACTAATCACAGAAGTCAGCCGCCGTCAAATAAAAGCATACAAGATGATTTATATATATGGTACGTAACCAAATGCGCAAGCAACTAAGCAACGTGGGATGGGCATCACATTGATGTCTAACCGGAGCAGGCCGCATTACATGAGAAAATGGAACGAAGATGTTTTTTCCTAGTGCTTCTTTGGTCGTAGTAATAAATAAAAAGTTTTGGATATTGTATTGTGTGTAAAATGAATCTCAAGAATGGATATGAAAGAAAATTCGTTCTCGTCGCATAATCATCTAACCTCTGAATATCTATGAAAGAAGATGTAAGTTTATGGCTGGACATGCTGAAAAGACAGCAAAAGAAGAGAATTAAATATCGTAAATGGTCGGTGAGGTTGATGTTGTTGAGTTTGAGACATCCGAGGTGCATCATATCATTTGGTGACAGTAATGATAATGATGGCGGCGACGGTAATGGGAGGTGGTGGTTATGGTGGTAGTGGTAAAAATAGCCCAATACTAGTAGCCCTAGTATATAGTGGTGTATGCGGTTGACATCAGACTCGTATAAATTATCTCGACGTTGTGACGAGGTCGTCGCAAATGTAGATGTTCCTCCTTTTCACGATAAACAATGACCCTTACAACATCTCCACACCACGAGTATGCACAATCGACTTTTTAATGGTGATGTTCCACCCGTTGTTGTTGCCACCATTGTTGTTGTTGTTATTGTTGTTGCTGCCGCCCTTGTTTTGGTATTGCTGCTGGCCCGACGCCTGATCTGCCAAGTTGGATTGGCTGCTGTTCCAATCATCCATGCGGCTGCCACCGCCACTGCCGCCATCAGAGCCAGATGCCTGGGACGCATCGTCGCCGCTCGACTTGGCAGCCTCGAGGTCAAAGTCGTTGACGGCCTTGCCGCCGTGGTCGATGACGGTCGTGACACCAATGCGCTTGCCGACATTGTCGTGCATGTCGAACGCTTCGTCGTCGACGGCATTGCTGCGCAGGTAGGTCGCGCCCTTGGTCGGGTGATTGCTGCCCGTGCGGGGCCATTGTCGAGCCGAGGTGCCGTTGCCGGGCGCAGACGAGCCCTCTCCGAAGAAGGAGCGGAGCAGTGGACGTAAAGTGGCGACAGCGGACGCTGTGATACCAATGCCTGTCTCGACGGTGGACCAGATAGCAACGTCGGCAGTGGCGAAAAGAAAATCGTCGACCTCCGTGAGAGTGTGGAGGTATGGGAAACGGACAATAGTGGCACTCGAAGCACTGTATGTTGGGAATGGCGATTAGCATCTTGACTTGTGTACAAGTTTTGCAGAAGAAGCAAGACTCACATAACACCAGCAGCGAGAATGAGAACAACGGAAACCTTAATTCTCTTGCTCATCTGCAAGTTCCAGACCAAAAAGATGGGAAGGATACTATAGGTCCAATCAGTCCAACAGCTGATGGCAGAGTAGCCGTAAAAGCAGTCGGACACCACAGACGCATCCAAGCAGGTTCCGTCGGGCGCATTGTCAGAGTAACGCAGCCAAAAGAGCGACGTGGGGCGGCACTGCAGAACGAATAGCAAAAAGAAAAATAAACTGTAAAGCTCGGTGACGCCAATAGTGATCCAGATGACCAAGGTGTGCATTCTGTGCACACAGATTCGCATCAGGAAAATGGCGATACTGGCTTTGATCATCATATTCGTCAGAACGTAGAGAGGTTCGCACGTCCACCACATCTATCGATGAAACAAGGAAAGGTTAGTATTTCAAAGAGTAATGAATTATATCAAAATGGGCATTATGGCATGTTTTATTGTGCAATCACTTCCTCACTTCAGGTAGATTTAACTTACGTGCATGGCCTGAGGAACGCTGTCTGCTGGCAAATCTGCGTTGTGCTGTCCAGTTCCATATTTGACACCAGTAATTTCATACGAGCAGAAGACGATGAACAGAATCTATCGTTGTATCGGGTCAGCCGTAAGCAAGACGTCTGTCACATCACAAGATGCCAAGAACGGAGTTGCGAGAGCATACCTGGGAGCCAACAGCCAACCAATCGTCCATTCCAAATGCTTTGATGATCCAACCACGACAGTAGATTCGAAGCGCAGTCGCTACGGTCGACATGAACATCAAAGTCCATGTAACCGCAGCAATCTGCGGACCACGGGTCTCGGCTCCCATGGTGAATGCTTGCTAGGCGATTGTGGTTATGCTGATGCAGTAGTGTCGTAGCCGAGCCTCGCGAAGAGTATAGCTCTGCTTCTGGCAGCCTTGGAATGCAGATGTGGCAGTGATGTAAGGAATTAAGGAGAGACTGTGGAAGTCCGTTCAGGAACGAAAGAGACGTTGAATCCGGGGCCGACGTTGGTCTATATCTCAAGGAAAGACGAGGGCAGGAAATGGGAGCCAGGAAATTCCCGTGGCTAATGAGTCAAAGTCAGCACTCTGCCTAGAGGTGATTGAGTGATGAAAGAGCGACAAAAAATTTCAACGTCTGTCCTTTCTGTCCTTGCGCGAGGAAGGGGTCTCGATGATATTGTGGACTGCTTCCCACACAGGCCGCCTCTGGCTAGCAAGCATCAGTTCGACAACACACCCCCGTCGCAGACAATATCAATCAACGAGTTCCTCTTTGATGACTTGCTGGGAACCTCCTGCCACAATTGCATCTAGGGGACGTGTGGCCAGAGTAATACCCGGGCCACGCTTCAGCCTGTTTTGTTCTAGCTGATCCCTGGTCATGATACCAGAGCCACCTTTTGCTCACCCTGTCTATGTTCAACAGTAGAGAAGAACGAGAGAGCATGGATCAGCAAATGGCCTCATACTGGGACAGACTGGAAACACTTACAAGCAAAGGGGGTTAGCTCTGCGCTACTCTGGTAATTGAGTTGGCGCTACCAGTAGCGGCATCGTGTGTTCGCGCGGCTTCCTCCACATCGTGGTATTCTAGTTGAGAGCTAACAGGGACAGGGACAGGATCCGCGAGACCATGACACGCGTAGTTTCGACAGCCAGTCTTGGCTCTAGAGCAGCGTCAGGCAGTGACCCTTCATCTTCCCATGCCTGCCGTGCCATTTGCTCGTCTAGGCTGTCCCCTATACTTCCTCTAGCCGTATCTGCATATTTTGGCTAGCTGGCTCGTCTTTGTTTGTCCTAGTCACTTGTAGTACAAGTGTCAGATCCCGTTTCTTTCAAGACCAAGATTCTAGAAGTTCGTACGCACCGGCCGAATCAGGAACGTGAACTATATCTTGGAACCATCTATCCGTGATGCCGCCACTGCCCTGTAAATCGTATGGCAGCTAGAATCCCATCATCTCACGACGGTAGCCGCTAGTACTGTGCGAACTTAGTAGATCTATGCCATGGTTCAGTCCGCACATCCAGGTCCTTGGAGAACTCGATGAATTACTTTTAAACGGATCCCTCGTCTCGAGCACATCAAACGTAAGTAGTCAGCATTCAAGGACAGATCGGATGAGCTTGATCGTTCCCCGCTCTTGTGAACCATGCTCGCGCTCATCGAAATGCTTCCCCACCCTCGCCAATCTAGGACCAATCCAAAAAGCTACCAAATGACCGGGACGCGCCGCCACGCGCCCCCTATTTCCCGACACAGTCCTGTCTTCCATCCCAATCAGGAACTGAGGTGCACGTTTGATGACGCGCAATTGTCGGTGTCATGTCGCACTGACTCTCTTCACACAAAGCCACAAGCATCTCCTATAGAAAGGAGTCGCAAGTACTGCTTGCACGCCACCGACGATCGTTGTGCAAGCCCATATATCTGATCGGTGAGTACCGCACAACCTGCTCCCATTTGGCGATAAGTTGATAACCCTATTTGAAATCCATGATCATGATCTCTGTGCGGGCAGGAGGGCTGGGGTCCAGAGTTTTGGAATTCTTTTGTCCGTGCCCTTTCGGAGGGTGTTGTTGCTATTGGCTGTTCAAAACCGCCCAAAGTAATGAAACGGGACAAAGAATATTTATCCGCAGGCTTTCGACTCTGAGAGCGCCAAGCACAACTTCAATCCGCTCGGCGAATCTTCGTTTAATACTAGTCAGTAGCATGAGTGTAGGTCACATCGGTCATTTTTCCATATCCACTGCAAGAAATCTTCGGTATGAGAGCAAGGTATGTGTTTTTGAATTAGTAGATACTTTGTGCATACTCTTATGACCAGTGGCTTGGACAGAATCTCGGCCGCATTCTTCTCCTTACTTTGCTTCGCGAAGTGGTCACAAGCAGTGAAGTGACCGACAGATTAGCACTCGTCTTGAGACGCTATACGTCAGCGTTTGTCTTGTCAGGAGTCAGCTGGGAAGCGGCCGATGTGGTGTTGTCAACAATGACTGGGTATTTGTCCAAAGACTCATACCACTGGACAACGGAGCCAATCTAAAGAGAGTTGTGTTGTTAGTTTCTGAAGCGTGCATCCCGGAGTATTGCAGGAGAAGGGAAGAAAACGTCGGCATGTTCCGCCAGCAAAGAGACGCTGTCAAATGGACGAGAAGCAGCAGCTGCATATCTAAACCATTTAAGCAAGACCTCAGGCTGTGAAGCGTTATTGCTGGCACAGCTTTGCAGTCATGGTGACGTAGACTAGGGAGAAAGAAGACTGGAGAGGTAGAACAAATGTGAGGGTCAGCTATGGCACCTGAGGCCATGCGGAAGACTCACCAGAAAGGCCCATGAACCAATAAATGTCGACCATATGGCAGCCATGTCATACACGTCGTTACTCGAGGCAAATCCAAAGGCACCACAAAAAGTGAAGCCCAAAGCGCCAACGAGATTCCAAAAGCCCATGTGCCAGCCAAGGACTGTTGGCGCAGGCAGGTACCACTTCTTCTGCGTCTCGAGCATAAACAGCCAGCTCGAGATGATGAATCCTGAGCCGCCAATGACCTGCACGATTGATAGATAGCAACGAGTCAGTCTCAACGTGAACCCACTTCCTTACTGGGCACCAGCGTGTGCTAGTTTGCGTGTGAAATGAATATAATATCAGCTGTACAAGGAGGAGGAAGCGGAAAAGTGGGCGCAGCTCACCTGAGGCAGCCAGTAGATCCCGTCGGTGGCGGGCACCGAGAGGACGCTGAGGATCTGTGGAAGCCCTGTAAAACCCGAGATCCAGAAGACGGTGGCTCCCAACATCTGGAAGAAACAAGCAAGGAATCCAATGTCGCGGAAATAGTGCGTCTTCAGCTCATACCACGATGGACACCAAGTCCATGTCCTCGACCCCTTTCCGTCTTTTGTCGTCTTGGCCCCCACGTCCCCATCGCTTTCACTATTTTGATCGTTGCGTCCACTCTGATGTAGGCTTTTGCGACTCAACCACTGGCTCTTTTCGACATGGTGATGCCGACACCTACTCTTGTCCTGTGTTAAAGTCAACAAGTCGTCAGCACTGCGCTCTACGGCCCAGCCGAAGCACTCGGATCGGTTCTCATTGACGGCCTCGAGCATGAGAAGGACGCTGCCGACTTCGAAGATGGTAGCGCCAACGACGGCAGAGACACCTCCGCCCCAGGTCGACTCTCCCGAGAAGGAAGCGGCTGGGTCGACGGCAGGCACGAGGACAAAGAAGCCATTGATAACCCAGACGATCTGTGGCAGTGTTATTAGAAGGATATTGCAGCGGGGCGCCAAGAGAGTAGTGCATCCGACTGAGCGGGTTTCGCACAGTACAGAGTATTACTGTGCTGTCTCCACTGGCGGTGCCTTCAGTGTTTCCCCGCACAGCCTCAGGCTGGACATTTATCTGTTCCATCTTGCGGGCTGTGGCTGACTTACCGAACCCAGAGTAAAAACAACGGCGACATCGTACGACACGTCCCAGACAGGATACCGCAATACCATGCGCGCAATGCCCTGCACGATGGCTGGCCATGTACTGGTGCTTTTGGCAGGGGCTGCCAGAGCCACGCCTGCGTTGGCATTGACAGCTGACGGCGCGATTGCCACAGCATGGCGGCCCTTGCGATTGTCGCGACTGCGCCAGACCGCGTAGACGGGGTCCCCGCTGTTGCTGCTGCTGCTGCTTGCCGCGCCCGGCTTCTCGTCCGGGGTGGCGGGCTTGGCGATGGAATGGAGGCGAGCAGTCGGGTTCAGGAAGGACACAGGCCCGGCGATATGGTAGGCGTCGTAGTGGCGGCCCTTCCAGTGCTCGGCATGGCGGTCTGTCATCGCGTGCGAAGCACGATAGCCCGTGCTAGGTCGTGCACGTTTCTGTAAGCCGACTTGATCTTCACGGAAAGACACAGCGTATTGTGCAGTGCCAATTTGCAATAATTATTCAGGGGGAAAATGACCACCAGTTAAGTGGCTTGGTGCAGCAACAGCCAAACTTTGGATGGAGGAGAGATTTGGATGATGGAGGTGGAAAGGAGGAGGCAATTCCAACAGGTTCAAGGACGGCCATGGCAACCAACAAAGACAGCAACGGCAGCCAGGTTCAAGTACATGGCCAGGTACTAATGTGCCTCTTCCGATGCGTTTCCTTCCTCCTTGCTATTGTTGACCTTGGCAGGAGCCCATCAGCCATGGCCCAATGGGACAATAGCCAGGCCGCCTGCCTTTACCTGACGTCAACCCCGGCACCTTCAGCTGCCTAATTGCCGGCGCCTGCTGGAAAAGAAAGAAAGGGGGACGGGCAGCTACTGCCGTATACGGTGAGCGCCGACATAAGCACCAAGTGCTCATCACCGCCAAACATTGTCACCAACATTCCACCATTGTCACCTTGACGCCCTTCACCAGCAGCAGCTTGGAGCTTGGAGCTCCTTAGCCGCGCGCGATGGTCTCCTCTAGTTCTCCAGGTCTGGCAGCCCTCAAAGACATCAAGGCTCTTACTTTTGACGTGTTTGGTACTGTCGTTGATTGGCGCAGCTCGGTCGAGGACGACCTCAAGGCCGTCTTTCAAGCAACAACGGCAGCACCACCATTCGAGTCCCTCCCAGCAGATCTACAATGTCGTGCCCGCGAGCTGACCGACGCAGACTGGGCTGTGTTCGCACAGCAGTGGCGTAATGCCTATATCCACTTCACGCGCACCTTCAAGGCGGGCGAGACACCCTGGAAAGACATTGACACACACCACCGCGAAAGTCTTGTCAAGCTGTTGGACCAGTGGAAACTCAATGGTCTCTACACATCTCGACAGATTGACGAGCTGACTCTAGTTTGGCACCGCTTGCGGCCCTGGTCCGACTCTGCCAACGGCATTCATGCGCTGAACGAGCTCGGACTGGTTACCGTAACTTTGTCGAACGGCAACCGCTCTCTGCTGACGGATCTCAACAGCTTTGGCGACCTTGGCTTTCAAAAGCTGGTGTCAGCTGAGGACTTTCAAACGTATAAGCCTGACCCAAAGACATATCTCGGTGCCGCTGAGGCCATAGGCGTAAAACCGACAGAGGTAGCCATGGTGGCTGCGCATCTGCAGGACCTGGATGCTGCGCGAAAGCTGGGCTTGAAGACAATATACATTGAGAGACCGCAGGAGGAGGCTTGGCCCAAGGATGGAGAAAACTACCTCACTGCAAAGCAGTGGGTCAATTTGTGGGTGAGAGCATCCGAAGACGGCCTTGTTGAGGTTGCACACAGCCTCGGCAATGTATTGTGATTGTGAGCCAGCCGACTTCACGATTCTTAACCGACGTTCAGACCGTCTGCCTTGACAGTCAGCTTGTGCTATCTCGCATTTAGGCCGTGCCTCTACAAGTTGTTGCCCAGAATCGCTAGTGATCTATCAACAATTTACTCTCTGTGGCGCTGCATCAACTACAAACTGACCTCCATGTCTTTCTCTTTCATTCGAATTCATACTGTCAGCCCGTACTAAGCGACGAAGCTAAAAAGAGTTCGCGGATCATACTCTGTTGGTAGTAAGATGTGCATACCGTCAACATCCGCGCCGACGCGATTCCCTCACATTGGCCACAGAAATCACTCGGATTAGTATCAATTGACACCAAGATGTTGTAAAACAAGGTATTGATCAAAATGATTGTTGACTGGTGTGATACTGCACACACTGCCTGGGTTATTCTATGTCTAGGACCATTTTTATCCAACGGCGTCGCTCAAAGTGCGATAAAGGTCGAGCTCGCCACGGATGACAACAGCAGAATCCGTACTTCAAGGAACAATCCAGGACTCGGGCTTCATGCAATACTTCTTCTATATAGGATGGCCATATAAGCGATTCTGAACACCAGATGACAAGCACGGCGAAACATCAAATAACAAGCAAATCGAAGCATCACAGATCGCTCAAAAATGCCAAAAATGCCACCAAAAAAAAGGACAAACAACAAACCTGATCATACACCAGAACGACTTTTCTATTTCTCAAAGACAAACATTCACAGGATCCCTGCTTCTTTCTTGTGAAACTCGAGTCTTTATCCTCACCATCAGAATATCATTGTTCCAACCGCCAAAATATACCCATCCTCTGCAATACGGCGCTTATTCCTTGCCAAACACATCCCCACCAACATCAACCTTACCCACACTCCAAATCTCCCTCTCATCCTCACGCTCGTCCTCACTTAGCCCCAGTGTTCCAGAAACACCGCCCTCAGCCTCCCTCCTTTCTCTTGCTTGCGATCCAAGACGCAGCGCAACACGCTTAAAGTAGTCGCCCATGCTCCTCTTGGTGTTAGCAGGAAGAGCAGCGCCGATGTCCCCGGCCATGAACTTATCAAAAACCTTGCTTTCGTCGTCGGCGACGTTGAATATGGCCACAAAGGCAGCCTCGGCGGCCAGCTTGATGGGGATCACCATATCGCGAACCGAGGCGAAGATAGGCGATGCGAGTAGGCCCAGATGCGGTCGAACCATGTCCATATTGGCGCGCGAGACGGTGCGCACCACGACGAGCGACAGGCGGCGCGCGTCAATGTTGCCGCCTGGTGGGATGAGACTGGCTAGGCTTTCGAAGATGGCCTTGGTGGTCTCGTAGGACTTGGGTGTATCTAGGAGTAGGTATTTGCCTGTTGCTAGGATGAAGTTGTCCGCAATATACGGCTAATTGGATGAACGATGGTCAGTATATTGTAGTGAGAAGAAAATGCGGGAAATGATGCAGCGAACTTACCTCCTTGTGAGACATGCCCTGGCACAGCAACTCGGGCAAGTCCTCGGCAAGCGGGCTCTCCAAGAGTGACGAGGGAGACTCGACCAGCACGGCGTTCAGCGTCAATACAGATGTGTGGCTGAAGTTCGTGGTCATCGCGCGAGACTTGAGCAGGCTGGTGGCCACCTCCATTGACACGTTCTTCAGCAGGGCGCCGAAGAGCTTGGCGTTGGTGATGGTCATGTTGTCGTCGCGCTCGTCCGTCTCCATATCGATGAGACCCAGCACAGCCGTGCGAGATGACTCGCTCATGTTGGCGCCTGCCTTGCTGATCACCTCGTACAGAGCCTTGAGCATGGCTGTCTTGACACCGGGGTCAGAGGTCTTGGAGCCAGTCACCAGCTCCGCAATGAGAGGATCAACCCTAGGCGTGAACTTGATCAAGGTGCCTAGAGCCTTGGCGGCGCGTGTCCGCAGCAAATCACTCGAGGTGTCAGCCAGCGACTTGGCAAAAGTGCGCTGCAGTTGTGGCAAGAACGGCTTGAGAGCAGTAGGCATCTTCTCCAAGAGGTTGTTGAGGGCGAGAAGAATAGCAGACTTGACGTCCGTGGACCTCTCCGAAACAACACGAATAAGTGGACCTGTGATTTGGGTCACGAAAGGCTTGAGCGAAGCTTCGCTTGTCCTGTCGACAATGTCTGAGATTGCAAGGGCAGCGTTCGTTCGCTGTTCGGGTGTACCATTCATAAGACCCTGCAAGAAGATGGGCAGAATGGCGTTGATACCCTTGGGTAGCTCGAAACCAGGCAAGTTGTGACCGGCGACGCCAACCTGAAGCAGGGTTTGGCGGGTGGTCGACACAAGGGTGTCCATCTCTTCCTTTCGGAGCTTCTTAGTGAACTCGCTCAGAGCACTCCAGGCAGCCTTGACAACTTCGATATCTCTGTCACCAAAAGAGATGAGCAGGGCGCGGATAATGTCCTGGTTGTAACGAGAGTAGTCAACGTCTGCTTGCGAGAAAAAGCTGGCAAGATGTCTTCCTGTTGCCGCCCGCTTCCGGTGGTCTTCATGCTTCATGAGCTGGAGGAGCACGTTCATGGTTGTGTTCAGACCATCAGACTCGTCAATCGACAGAATTACAGTGTCAAACGACTTGTCCAGGTCTTCCCGCAGGTTGTCGTCCGTGGCACCAATGATGTTGTCCATTAACGAGTTGATAATGCCGGGCAGACGACGGTTCATAGCCGCGCCTGCGACCTTGGACAATGAAGCCAGAGCCTTGGCGTTGAAGGCGGAAATTGGAGGAGCGATGAGGGTAGGGATGAGATTGGGCAGAATGATGTTGGAGCGAGTGGTTTCTGTGAGGAGCGTCAGAAGAGCCTGCAGAGCATTGTCTGCATCCTCATCAGACCTAAGAAGGTTAAGCAGGTATGGCAACACTTGGTCAACAGCACGCTTGCCAAGAATTTGCTGCAGCGAGTCGAATGCCTCCGCAGCAGCCTCTCTAACATCTTCATCGGAGTCGATCAGAGCAGTGCGAACGACAGAGATGAGAATCTTTTCGTGGTCCTCGAGAGCCTCAGGTGAGGCGGACGAAATGAGCTCCTTGAGTGCCAAGCAGATACCTTGCCTGGCATCTGTGTCTGTAGAAGTCTGCAGACCGTCTTCAAGAGTTGGCAAGAGGCTTGAAAGAACACCATCTCCAGCGCGACGAATGAGCTCGCCCAATGAGTTGCTGGCAATGACGCGATGTTCCATGTTGGCACTTCCGAGGCGACGGATGATGAGTTGAGTGAGGGTTGGCACCAGCTCCTTGAGGGTTTTGGGACTGGATACCAAGGCCTTCCAGACGCTGATGGCAGCAGCGCGGACGGCGGCGGCGGTATCATTACGGCAAATGTAGAGCGCCGACAGAACCTTGTTGCGCTTCTCCTCGCCGAGAGCCTCACGCAAGGACGATCCAGCTTCTCTGATGGTCTCCTCCTCCATTTCCTCAACGTCTTCTCTACCAGTGATACCGGTAAGATTGAACAGCAGGTCACCAACAAGCTCCACAGAGCTGAGACGGATTCTGTAGCTGTCATCTGCAAGACCACGCTCAAGCTCAGGAAGGAGGAGGTCCACCGCCTTTGCGGAAAAGTTCTTGACGAGAAGACGACCAGCACGTAGGGCTGTCTCACGAATCGACTCGACATCATCAGCAAGACCAGCCAGAATGGGTGGAATGATCCGACCAAGATAGTTTGCAAAGCTGTTACCGAAGCATACAGGCAAGAAAATGAACAGAGACATAAAACCTTCCCGGATGGCCGCCTTGGAGGACTCGACGTTTGAAAGGATTGTGGGCAGAGTCTCTTCCAGACGAGAAGTACCGAGACCTGCAAGGACTTCAGACAGCGCCTGGGCAGAGCCAAGACGGTCGCCAGCACCAGTATCGGATTTGAGAGTTTGCATGAGCTGAGGAATCAGCTCTGGCAGGGCATCCTCGCCCAACTTCTCCATGAGGGAACCAAGAGCCCTGGAGGCAGTCGCGCGTGTTGTGGGCACAGGATCGACCACAGCGATCTTGAGTCCTGCAACCAGAACCGGAAGATGGGCGACAAGGTCCTTCTTCTCTGTGAGATGTGCCAAACTGCCAATGACCTGAGATGCCTTGCGCTTAGTATTGGAACGGCCGCTGAGACCGCGTTGCAGGATACGGCTGACAAGAGCCAGAGATGGCGCATCCAGGTAGTGGACGAACTGGACTTTGATGAGAGATTCCAGCGCTTCGTCTGTATATTTGGTTGGGTCGCTCAACGCTTTAAGAAGGATATCGACAAGACTCTTGACTTCGGGGTTGTTGATCACCTCTCCAAACCTCTTCAAACTCTGCTTCGCACCAGAACGCACTTCCTTGTGACTGTCGTTCAGGACAGCAGTCAAAGGCGGAATGATTTCTGGCAAACTTGATGCTAGCTGTTGAGGATCAAGGTACGCCATGGCACCGAGCAAGTCGCAAGCTCCCTTCTTGCTTCGCCATTGGTCGTCATCCAAGCCAAAGAGGAGAGTAGGTAGAATCTTCTTGACACCATAGGAACTGAGCTGCGCGAAACAAGCCTTTGCCGCGGCCAAGGCCGCATCACGAACATTGGCATTGCCGTCACCGAAACCAGTAAGCAATTGCGGAACGATTTGGATAACATAAGGCTCAAACAGTCGTCCGAGCATAGTGGACAAGAGCTCGTAAGCCAACAAGGCACCTTCTCTCTGGTTGACCTCTTTCTTGTTCTCGTTTGCGCCCTTCAATGTGCTCATGATGCGGTAGTCCTTCAAAGAAGTAATTCCGCGTCCAAGTACCAGACCGGCGAGGCCATAGGCCGCACCACGTTGTTCGGCATACTTCTTGGAACCGAGTAGGGTCTCGGTGACTTGATCAAAGTACTTTGACGACTTGTCGCCGCACGTTTGGACCAGAGGTGGCAGACACTCAGCCACAGCATATTGCACAGTCTCGGATGGTGTGCTAAGCGTGATCAATAGTCTGTCGATAACGGCAGCGATCTTGGTGTCACCTGGTTTGAGATGGCGGGCCAACGTTCCGTACATAATGATCACGGCTTCGTTGACGCGGTCGCCAAAGGCGGATCCCTTGTCGGGTGCCTCAAGAGTTGACTCAAAGGTGCTCATCAGCTTGTCCAGAATGGCCTTTCCGTGAACGGCGATGGCGCTGTTGGCTGCTTCCAGCATTTCGCTCCTCACTGTATCGTTCCGATCGCCCAGTGGACCTGACTCGATCAGGAAAGCGAAGAAGTCATCCAGCTGAGACTTCTCCAGAAGCGGGGCGAGATCCTTGAAAGCGAAAGCAATGCCATGCCTGGCTTCCCATGGATCGGACAGATCCATTTTCTTGGGCATGCCGAAGGAATCCAGTTCTTGCTTCCTCTCCTTGACGAATTCACTGTACGAAGCCCGCAATTTTTCGAGAATCTCTTGTAGGCTTGGCTTGTGGAGGTCAACCGCCTCAGCCAGCGAACGTGCAGCAGCCCGACGCAGTTGAATATCCTTGCTTTCGACATAGGCAAGCATTTTCAGTGGAACGTCGGCTGAAACCTCAAATTCGCTTTCCTGCCAAATTTCTTGACCCAGTTCCACATTCTCGTCAACATCGTCATGAGAGGCGATCCATATCTCTTCGGAGAATCCAAGATCGCTCATGTCAACATCGGCGCTGATCGACTGCAAGACCGTGGTCCTCACGGATGACTGGGGTACAATGACACCCCGTTCCAGAACACTGATCTCATCCCGACTGATGTTTGGCGCTATGCAACGGACAAGGTCTGCAAAACAGTCCTTTGCAATCTTGTAGTGTTGAGCATATTGCTGCATCGAGAATATGAGCATAGACAGGAGGTCAGCCCGAGGAATAGCTTCGTCCTCGCACACGCTGGTGTGAAACGACAAGAATTCGATGGCCAACACGAGTTGAGCATCGCGGTCATCTGGTGTTTCTCCGAATCCGCCCTTGCGAATGACAAAGAGGATCAACGGAAGAATATAGATCAACGAGACAGTGTCGAACGGTCGCTGCTCTCCCGCAAAGCGCAAGCGGAACAGCACGCGAGTCACAAGATCCTCGAAAGGCTCCTGCTGCAGATTTTCAGGGAGATTCGAGATCTCGTATGCTCTAAGTGTTGCAATGCCGACAAACGGCCGCATAGGTCCAAGGCGGTCGGAAATTCGATCTGCCAGAGCAACATATGCCTGTGGCCCAGCGTCACCTGTAATCAAGCTAGCCCCGGCGTCGAGCGCATTGAGCAACAAGTTCACCGCGGTGTTCATCCATAGGGAGGCGTCGGTGGGCGGTCCGGTCGCTAGACTGCGGACGACGCCAATGCCTCTTAATAGCTGCGCTGCGACACGTTGGACATTTTTCCGTATGTCAGATTCCTTCCTCAACTGAGCATTGACCTTGGCGGTCTCATCAGCAGTCAACTTCTTTTGCGTTCCTTTCTTGGCCGCAAGTTGGGCCCTTAGCTCTTCCTCCCATTTCAAGGTGTCGTAGTCCTTGACATTCTTGTTGGGCACAACGTTCTCCTTCTTAGCCAGGACGTCAACGAATGCCGTTCCCTCTGGAGTCCGGAAAATTGCCGCTTCCAATGGCCCAATATCCTGCAATTGCTCCAGACTGAGATCTTGCCGAATAAGTGCCTCTATGCGCTTCGTCATTGTTGCTGGCGCAACAAAAGCAAGCTCTGCTGCAGCATCGTAGGCGGCTTCTTTGACGATTGTCTAAAGGTACTGTCAGTGAACGCATGGGGTGAGAAAACCAAAGAGTTGAAGACTTGCCGGCTTAGAGAATTCTGACCGCCGGACCACTTCGTCGATCAAGACTTCTTCGTAATTTCCTGCTAGTGTTCCAGGATCTACTCCGACACGTAGACACAGGTCGATCCATGCAGTCCGTGGTATCAGGCGTGACCTCGCAAGCACCAGCAAGGAGCACATTTGCTCCTCCATATCCGGTTGGTCAGGTTCCTTGCCCGCCTTTTGAAAGTCCTCGGGGCTTAGGCATATTGCTCGGAGTGCATTTTGCAAGTGGCTGTTGTCAGCTTTGGCTAATACAGGTGCACTCTCTTTGTCGCCATCCTCTACGCCTTGTATCCAGCGCCAAATGCCAGTGATGATGATTTTTGTCATCTTCTTGATGTTGTTCACGTAGACGCTGCTTAGGGCATCAGTGGACGCTTTGCGGAGGGCCGTCGAAAAAGACACTGTGCATGTTAGGTACAAGTAGGCATGCACCCATGCCGAGTTGATAGTGGACTCAGGGTCGTCTGGTAAAGATGGTGCAACAGCCGACAGAGCTTTGGCAAACCACCGCGCGTCGTCGTCCGCCGCGATTTTGGTGTACACACGTGGATTGAGCAGAAAAGACGGCTTGGGCTCAAACGCCAAGCATTGCTCAGTGACAGAGAAAGACTTGAGCAACGATTGAAGCTTTTCATCACTTTGGCCGCTCAGAAGAGATGGGGCAATGGCGGCGACGACAAAAGCGGCGGTGACGGACCCATCTTGAGACGCCTTCAGTGGGTTCTTGAGGACCTCGTTGTAGGTAGTCAGCAGTGCCGGTAGAACAGCCTCGGCGAATTTGTCGAATACGGCTGCTTGAGGTTTGCCAGTTTCGGATGAGTCCAGAACATCTCCCACGCTCAATACCCAAACGCGCCGGGATGGCAGTTTCTTGTCTGCAAGACCTTTGGCACAAACATCCGTCACGGCCTTGGGGACTTCGGTACCTTCAGTCAATTGCAGCTTGACACATCTGCTCAAGACAGAAGTCTCCGCGGCCAATGCAGCTTCGTTGCCTTCTTTGCCAATAGGCGCTGGCAAGGCGGTGGCAATTTTGGTAGCGATGGCTCCTGATAACGGCACAGCTGATAACATTTCGCAATGGAGCACTCTGTGGTCAGGAGAAGCGAGCTTTCCGCCTTTCAATGGGATCAAGATTTCGTCCACGACCTTTTCAATAAGGACCAAGTCGTGACAGCGATCTGTGACAACCCGGAATGCCCGAACAGCGCCTGATCGAATAATGGGATTGGATGACTTGAGATTGGACAGTAAGGACTTGAGAAGATGCGCTTGCAAGGCTTGAGACAGGTCCCAGTCTGCAGGAAGGCTATCGACGAGTGGTGTGATCAAGTCGTTCAATACGATTTCCGGCGCGCGCAATAATCCCTTTTCCAAAGGCGTTGCAATCTCCTTGTCGAATTCCTCGGGCGTCATGAATCCGGAGAAGAAGTCGTTCAGACCGGCCGCCAGGTGTTTCGGTACTGGGGCCTTGGAACCTATGATTTCTCGGACGTAAAAGCTGAAAAATTGCGGCTTCTGTGCCTCCACTATCGGTCGTGCTTCGGATTTCCTAGCGCAAACGCCTGCAATTACACCAAGCATGATGGCGTTTTTGGCAGATGGCTGCGTCGATTTAGCTGCCAGGATCTGTATAGCTTCGGTGACTGCCTTGTCGCTCCCTTCTGGCAGTGTGGCGAGCTTCCGCAAGCCACGACGAGCAGTGACAAGGGCGGAGTGAGCCACTCCAGACTTGCCCGCACTCGAACAGCATTTTTCCAGCGCATCGGTCGCTGCGAGTATAATGTCCTTTCCGAGTTTGTCCCAGAGGGCGGTCCCAGCCAAGTTCTGCATCAACAGACTACACCACTCGAGAAGCACAAAAGCATTGGAGGCGGCAATGCTGGGCTTGGCGGTTTCTTGACGGATGGCGCCTACCAGAGGGGTCACGAGGTCACCGTCGCCCTCCTTGCAGATCGAAACCAGACATCGTTGGACGGCCAGTCGAGAGTCTCTATCACGGTAGAAAGAATGCGTCCAGAAGAGGAGTTTGAGGAGCTGTAATTGGATTTGTTTGTCCAGAGCTAGAGAAAGACGACCAGGTCAGTCAGTGCCAGGCCTCCAACCGAGCCAATTGAGGACTACAGAGCACCATACCCTTCTGAGACAGCTTTTCGTCCACTGCACGGAGCTGCGAGATTCGGGACGAGGTCGACGAAGACGTCAGGGCTGCCTTGGTAGCTTTGAGATCGAGGGCGGGCACGGCGCCGTTGACTTGGGCATGTTCAGTCATTCTGGCGAGGCCGAGATGGACTGCGCATGTCGCAATTGCTTCAGAGAAGCAGAGAGGGCGTAATGGCGAGGGTTGGATTCAGGTGGATCAGAAACCAAAAAACAAAGACACGGCGCTGTTCTCTAGAGCCAGGTGGGTATCATGCAACGCTCCCTCGGTCCGGCGTGCTTTTTGGTGGTTCGTTCGCCTGGGCTTTGCTTTGCCGCAGCGAATCTGTCGCAACTCGCCGTAAGATTCAGACCCTCTGCAAAGCGCAAGTGGTGGGGCTTTGGCCGCCCAAATCTGCAGGCGGTCTATAGCAGCCTGCGGTTTCTTGCCATTTACTGCCGGTTTCGCGGGGTCAGGGATCACTCAGGCGCTGGCTGCTCTTTTTTGGTGGAGCTTCGATCCTTGCCGGGACTTTGAGTGACTTCCAAGACTGGGTCGAGAAGCTAACCACAGCACTGCTACAGGCTAATCGCATCCAAGTAATATTGGGCCCAGACTTGTGCTTTTGCAAACAGCGTCATTGTTCTCTTTGCCCACTCCTTTTCAAACGCTCCTGGCGGTTGCTTGTTCTCTGGCTTGAGCTGGCGCACCGGTTGCTTTTCCACATCGATCAAGCACATACTCCCGTCTGCATTTGCGAGACTTCTGCTGCTTTTATCTGCCTTGCAACCTCGTCAGTACCCGACCACACATCGCTGTTTTGAGGACGACGCCCCCCGCTTGTGTTTTCGATCTTCACCATGGCGGGCAACAAGAAGAAGAAGTCCAAGCCCGCTGCCAATCCTGCACGAGGATATGCAACAACATCAGTGGTTTCGAAAGCCAGAGTCGAACTGGCAGACGAGGCCAACACAACTCCCAAGAAACCGTCTGAGGCTGCCAGGACGGACGCGCCGCCACTCCCGACTCCAGGCGACACAGACGCGCCACCAAAAGAGGCCGAGAAGAAGCAAGAGCTGACTCCTGAGGAGTTCGAGGCGCAATTGGAGGAATCCGAGTTGCAGCTCTTGGTTGAGAAGCACGCTCCCAAGACGAAGAGGGATGCACAACGCCAAGCGCAGAGACTAGACACGGAGAGGCGGCTACTGCGTGGCCAAGCAGAGTCGCTGAACCCCAAGAAATGGCTGCCCACAGAGCTTATGGACCATGTTCTGGACCTGATACAGGCAGAGGGACGGTTTGCCTCGTCGAGCACGACATCTGAGGGAACAACAGGCGGGAAAATGCTATCCGAGGAGGACTTGACTATCAAGCTGTGGACGTTACAGCAAACCCTACAAAGCACCGGCTTCTCGGATGACAAAGTACAGGGTGCATTGCAGTTTGTCCTAGACAGGTCGACAAATATCTCAGGCAACAATAAGGATGCCATCTGGGGTCTCGATGAGGCGCTAGATTGGCTGGCACGAGAGTCTCCCGCCGACGAACTGCCAGACTACGACAAGCGATCAAAGCCCGGACAAACTCCGGCAGACACGCCTCTGGCCTCTGGAGCAACTACTCCTTTATTGATGGAGCTGGAGATGATCCAGAGCGCCAAATCCAAGAAGAAGGCTGGGATTAACGCAGGCCGGGCATCGGGGACCGCTTCTCCTCGTCGACAGGTTGTGACGTACGACAGCGACATTGAACCCGATGACCTTATACCTGCATTCTTGGACACCAAAACAAAATTGTTCGCAATCCAAAGACCCCAGCGTGACGGTTTCCGGAAGGGCCGCAAACCTGGGCAGCAACTGCAGCCACCTGCCGCGCCTAGTGATTCGGTCGATCATCCAGATTCCGACGAACCTAGACTTCTGGCCAAACTGGACAGGATTGAGAAAGATCCTCTCTTCGACGCCGGACTGGCACGGATGCAGTGGGAACCAAGGAAGATAATGCTCGAACGTGAATTCGCAGAAAATAAGAAACTGCGGGCAGAAGCGGAAGCAGGAGCAGAAAAGCCAAGCGAAGAAGCAGCAATAAAGACGCGACAAGACGATACATCAGATGATGATGACGACGACGATGACGAGATAGCAAAAGAGGCCAAGAAGATGGCAGCAGAAATTTTAGCACAGAATGAGGACGAGGAGGACCAAGCACTTGCGGATTTGTTCGCTGCCTTGCCCACCAGCGAGGTGGGTACTGATGGCAAAACCAACACTGTCATCAACAGCAGTGACGGCAAGAAGATCACAATCAAGGACTTTGGAAACTTTACAGGTCTGACGCCGATGAGGGTCTTGGAAGAAGCCTGTCGGTCCAGAGACTCGTCTGTCAAGCTGGCATACCTGAAAGTCTCAGAAACACCCTTTGCTCATAGACATCTACTCAGCATCACCTGGTCGAAGGCCCAGGATCTTTTGCCAGATTTCGCCTTTGCTGGAGTGGAAGTCGCCTCTTCGACCAACAAATTTGTTTTCAAGATGACCGAGGTGGCAACGCCTGATTCCAAGCAGTCTGAGGCTTTTATCGCAACGACGGCATTATTCCTGGCTTTTGGGTCGTCTGGCAAAGATGAAAAGGTCTCTTTGCGACTGCCAGCGCAGTTCCGTTCCCTGTGGACCGAGTATGCGGAGGCCAGGAAGAATGAGATGGACGCACAAGATCGTGCTGCTATCAAGGCACTGCGTTCTCTAGTTCGCAAGCGACGAGACCAAGAGGAGGAAGATGGAGTCCTCTTGCAAGGAGCTTTCCGTGGTCGCAATAACGGTCGCAGCGGAGCTGAGGCCGCCGAAACCCTTGCTGAAAAGCGGGCTTCAGGTGGGCCAGAGTATTACCAAGGCATCTGGTACAAGAAGATGAACACGCCAAAGTATCAAAATATGCTACAGTCGCGTATGCAGTTGCCGATGTGGTTATTCCGACAGGAAGTAGTAGACACCGTCGAACGAGAGCAAGTCGTCATCATTTGTGGTGAAACGGGTTGCGGCAAGTCGACACAGGTGCCCTCTTTCCTACTCGAACACCAATTATCCCAAGGCAGGCCATGCAAAATCTATTGTACTGAACCCCGGCGTATATCGGCCATATCTCTTGCTCGGCGTGTGAGCGAAGAGTTGGGTGAAGGCAAAAATGAGCTGGGTACGCCTCGCTCACTGGTCGGCTACTCGATCAGACTGGAAGCGAACACATCCAAAGAATCGCGACTGATTTATGCGACAACTGGTATCGTCATGAGAATGCTCGAAGGATCCAACGAGCTGCGCGAGATCACGCATCTTGTACTGGATGAAGTCCATGAGCGGTCCATCGAGAGCGACTTCCTTCTCATTGTACTCAAGAAATTGTTAATCAAGAGAAAGGACCTCAAAGTGGTCCTCATGTCGGCTACAGTCGACGCCGAGCGTTTCTCAAAGTACTTTGGTGGCGCAAAGGTGCTCAACGTGCCTGGGCGGACTTTCCCTGTCAGAGTCAACTATCTTGAGGATGCTGTTGAGCTGACGGGCCACACAGTTGATAAGAGGACCAAAGAAAGGGTCGTTGATCTTGATGACGATGAGCTTGATGTGGTGGAGCCCGACAGCTCACTCAAGCCCGAACTTCTCAAAAGTCTCCAGCAATACTCCCCTCGTACACGCAACACTCTGTCTCAATTGAACGAATACGAGATCGACTTTGATCTCGTTGTAAACTTGATCTCCCGAATTGCGGTAGATCCCTCCTACCTTGACTTCAGCAAAGCCATACTCATTTTCCTCCCGGGTATTGCTGAAATCCGGACGCTTAACGACATGCTTCTTGGAGACAAATTCTTCCAGCGCGATTGGCTCATATACCCCATGCATTCAAGCATTGCTTCCGAGGAGCAAGAAGCGGCTTTCCTTATTCCACCACCTGGCCACAGAAAGATTGTGCTTGCAACCAACATTGCGGAGACGGGTATCACCATTCCCGACATCACCTGCGTTATTGATACTGGCAAGCATCGCGAGATGCGCTTTGACGAGCGACGCCAGCTGTCGCGTCTCATCGACACCTTTATCTCGAGAGCAAATGCTAAACAGCGCCGCGGACGAGCTGGTCGTGTGCAGGAAGGTCTTTGCTTTCACATGTTTACAAAGTACAGGCATGACTCCATCATGAGCGATCAGCAGACTCCCGAGATGCTCCGCTTGTCGCTACAGGATCTTGCCATTCGAGTCAAGATTTGCAAGATTGGAGGTATTGAGGAAACCCTCAGTCAGGCTTTGGATCCACCTGCTGCAAAGAACATTCGTCGAGCCATTGACGCTCTGGTGGACGTCCGTGCTTTGACCAATGCGGAGGAGTTGACGCCGCTAGGTCAGCAACTTGCGCGATTGCCATTGGATGTTTTCCTTGGCAAGCTTGTCCTCATGGGCACAGTTTTCAAGTGCTTGGATATGGCTGTCACAGTGGCAGCAGTGCTGTCGTCGAAATCGCCCTTTGTGGCGCCGTTTGGCCAGCGTGCACAGGCAGACGCCGTACGGCTAGCATACCGACGTGGAGATTCGGACTTGCTGACCGTCTACAATGCTTACCTGGCCTGGAAGCGTGTATGCCAAGCTGGCAGCGGCGGCAGCGGCCAAGAGTTCCAATTTTGTCGAAAGAATTTCCTCAGCCCGCAAAATCTGGCCAACATTGAAGAACTCAAAGGTTCCTTGCTGTCTGCTCTTTCGGATTCTGGCTTCCTGCAGCTGACAGATGAAGAACGTAAAAGTCTCAGCCGCATTCGATTCTCGGGTGGTGGCCGTCGGCGGAATCAAGCATTTTTCGAACTCCCAAGGCGCGTCAACATGAACAGTGACAATGACGTGATCTCGCAGTCTGTCATTGCCTGGAGTTTCTTCCCTAAGCTGCTCATCCGGGATGTGCCTGGCGGCAAGGGCTTGCGCAACGTGAGCAACAACCAATCGATCAGTCTGCATCCAACGAGCGTCAACAGAGGTCACAATGAGCTCAGGTGGTTGAGCTACTACCATATTATGCAGTCCAAATCGTAAGTTCTGCTCCTATCCTTCTTCTCTTCAAGGAAATGCTTAACGACTAAATTAGACACCTCAACGCCCATGAGACTACCGCCGCAGAGGCATTCCCTATCGCGCTCTTGTGTGGAGATGTCCGCGCTGATGTGAGTTGTACCTCTTTCTTGACGCGATTCCAGGCCAAGAATCCTGGTGTGTTGTTGAACACAAACTGAGAATCTTCCCCCAATCCAGATGTACTCGGGTGTCCTAGTTCTCGACGGCAACCGCGCTCGTTTCGCAGCGCCTGATTGGAAGACGATGCTCGTCATAAAGGTCCTCCGGTCCCGTCTGCGCGAGATGCTGACGCGCGCATTCAAAAATCCTGGCAAGTTACCTACTGCCCAGCACGAGAAATGGCTCGCTGTTTGGCAGCAGATTTTCTCTCAAGACTTTGGCGACGGCAAGAACGGTGCGAGTGCTGCGACCAGCACCAATAGAGCGGGCTAGGTATCGTGGTAATGACAGAAATGTGAAAACACATTAGTGACGGTGCGATGTGGATGAGGACATGTGGCGGTATTATATGGCTATGACGATTGACAGTAATTTACATTGCGGTTGATTGGGGTTGAAAGAGCACCGCGCTTATCCCACAAAAAGTCGCGGACAACATGGATTCGATCGATATCTCAACAAGGAAATCTTGATCGATCAGGGCCCAGACAGACGCTCGAGAACGTGAACCGGCGCTCAGGAGCCTCTAGGCCTCAAATCTTCTCAGTCCTATTGGGAACCCAAAGTCACGCGGGCCAGATGATGATAGTGATCACGTCACTATGAATCGATCTTTTGTTCAATTGGTACTCAAGTACAAAGCTCAGCCTGTTGCAAAGTTATGAACAGATCCATCCAACCTCTAGATAGCAAGCAGGCACGGCTGCACTCACATATCATCGATGTGGAGATTAGCAGCCTGTCCATTCGCAATGAAGATGTTGAAGTCAGGCTACGACAGATAGACGGGTAAGAAACCCTCAAGACAAGAAAATAGACAAAATCCACAACCTCATTACACGAACGCCGTTCATCTCTGACGGCTGGTTATTGTGTGTGCTCAATGATACTTGGATCCGCATCGCGATCAGTATTACTGGAATGAAGACAATTTGGACGCAAGGTGGATGGGATTATCGAGCCATCAACAATATCAATTCAGCATCTACAGATGATTCGTCTAGTAAAATTGGGGCCGAGTCCAAGATGTTCGTGTCACGGTGCCAGCGTACTGTAACATGTTCAACACTTTGACATTCATACTGATCTGCGCACATACTGAAATGAAGCAAAGTCCTGATTGAGTTAATGTCCTCGTGACCTCATTTCTATCCAAGCATTGTTGATAAATAGGCTGGTTGTAAGAATTCGTCTTAATTAGTTTCTTTGTATATAGGTACCTGGTAATAATCTGTTTATGCTTAAATTGGAAACGCATTCGCTCGCATCGTGAATATTTTGTCTCAAAAATTCCCGCCAAATGCACCAGCGCAAGGTTTCTTGACTTCCAGCCTTAGGCCTCGGGGCAGGTTGTATATTTTGTCATGATGGGAGTATTAATCTCATCCAACTTGGTCAGGCCGTTCATCCAGTCGGCGTCCAGCATGACCTGGTCGGTGCAGTGGTGGGTGTGGTCCATACTCGCGGCATACGAGTCGAGCGGCCTGTTGCCCATCATGGCGCGGTGCATTTTAGTCCACATCCACATGCAGTGCGTCAAATGGTAGCGCCATGTGATCATAAGCTCCGGGTACATGCCCAGCCTCAGTTTCTCCGGGTCCGCCTCGACGGTGCCATTGTCGTCTTGGTAGTACCTGACCCAGGGGTTCGTGACAAAGAACTCGGCCGTCAGGTTGGCATCGTAGCAAGGCGGGCGCACCCAGGCAAAGGACATGGTGTCAAAGATGCAGCCCTCTGCTTGGGCTTCGGCAGACGAGTTGCCGCAGCCGTACGCGGGCTTGGCCGCGTCTTGTGTGGCGGTGTAGTAGGTTTGCGGTATTCTGGGAGGCGCGGCTAACTGGCTCTGGAGGAGTTGGCTGCTCTGGCGGGCCGAGCATACCGTGTAGATGAGCAGCGCGGTGAGGCACGCCACGCCTAATATGCCGCAGACCACGCGTTTGCTTGGTCTTGATTTTGGGGAGCGCCGCCGGCCGAATGATGCGGTGCTGATGGGTTCGTCGAGTGAATTTTGGGTTTGGAGGAGAGGCTCTTTGCCTTTGGAGGGCAGATAGGACCACTGCATTGCGAGATGGATTGCTTCCGCTGCCAGCTGTGATGATGATGATGATGATGATGATGATGATGATGATGATGATGATGGTGGTGTTGTTGTTCTTGTTGTTGTTGTTGTTGTTGTCGTAAATTCAAAAGTCGCACGTGCTGAGCAGTGGTGAGCGGTCTCTATCGTGGCCTTGCTGAATTGCCAACCTGGAACAGAGCATCTGCAGTTTGGGGAAACGGTCAACAGGTGCACAAAGCCTCGACGAGGAGGAAGGAAAAGAATCAACTTAGCGCTCCTTTGACTACTTAGTCTTTGCCTTGCCCAAGCGAAGAGTGTGGTTTCATGTTGGCGTCGTTGCAGAGTCGCGACACACTGGACGGAGCAACTCGCGACATGTTGAGTTTCGAATCACCGACGGGCCCAAGCTCGCAGCGCTGCCACCCAGAACCTAGAGAATTCATGTCAAAAGGACAATGAGTCGTAGTGTTGCTTGTCTTGTTGATTTCTGATTGGACACTTGCTTTTGGCCGTCTTCTGTCCCCAATTGAGATGTCGAATTGTCAATGACGACCTGGCAAGAGGAGAGCACATATGTACGGGAATAACGGAATGATTACAACGCAGTGGACGAGTCTTGTCGTGCTGGATCGTGATTCCGAAAGGAAAACAGCAAAAGCACGTATGAGATATAGTTTGTCGACTACTCGACAGAGACTTGAAGGCGGCCTCCGCATCAGCATGAGCAGAGGTATTCCAAGAGTACCCGAAAGTAGCGACTCCAACGCATCATGGCGTCATGATCCGAGAGCTGCGACAGGGGTAGCTCTGACCATTCACAGTACAGCTAAACTAAGCGGTCCTTAGGCAGGGCGGCGTCACCATTAAGGGAAGGGTGCTGCAGAGGGAAAGAGCACCACGCTGCCAATCTGCTTATCTTGGGCCTGTGAACCGTCGCTCGCCAGTCAATTGGCCGCTGCTGCTCTGGTGTCCTCGTGCTTTCCCCTCCTCACCCAGCGGCCAGCCTTGCAAGCTTCTTCCTCTTCTTCCTCTCTTCCTCCTCCTCCTCCTCTCCTCCATGCATCCTCTCGCCCTTCGACTCAGTCCTATTTGCTGCGCCAGAACCGCGAGGCAGTCCTCTCACCATCTACACCGTCTGAACCTTTCTGTCCGACCTCGGGCAATAACCACGGCATTTTTTCGTCAGCTCAGCTCCTCCCCAACGCGAGCCATGGCCCAAGAATACAAGCTGCCGGGCGTGACCTCGCTCGACCTGAAGCCTGGCGAGAAGAAGGAGGTCGAAGTCGAAGGCCTCGACTCCAAGGTGCTCCTCGTCAACGCTGGCGGCAAGATCCAGGCGCTTGGCGCCAAGTGCACCCACTACGGCGCGCCTTTGGTCAAGGGCGTGCTAACCACCACTGGCCGCCTGACTTGTCCCTGGCACGGAGGTTAGTGGGCGGTTGAGTCTGAGCGCGACGTTGTTGATAGAAAAGCTGACATGATGTGGATGGCCTCTCGTAGCCTGCTTCAATGCCAAGACTGGAGACATCGAAGATGCTCCGGCACTCGACGCTCTGCCCGTTTTTGCAGTCACGCAGAAAGACGACGGTACAGTGTACATTAGCGGCGAGGAATCCGCCATCAAGTCTAGCAAACGTCAGCCAAAGTTCAAGTGCAGCGTGGCGTCAGCCTCTCCAAAGGACAGGGTTCTGGTGGTAGGCGGTGGCTCTGGCTCCATGGGCGCCATCGAGGGTCTGCGTGGCGGTGGTTTCGAGGGTCCCATCACCCTCATCACCAACGAGGGCTACCTTCCCATAGACCGCACGAAGCTGTCCAAAGCCCTTATTACAGACGTCAGCAAGGTCCAGTGGCGCGACCAAGCGCATTTCGACAGCGGCAGTGTCGACATTGTGCATGACGAGGTGACGAGCGTCAACTTTGGCGACAAGACGGCTTCAACAAAGAACGGCGGCACATTCGGCTACAACAAACTCGTCTTGGCGACTGGTGGCACGCCAAAGGGTCTGCCTTTGCAGGGCTTCAAGGTGTTGGAGAACATCTTTACGCTCAGAAGCATCCACGACACAAAGAAGATTGTCGATGCGATAGGGGACAAGGGAAAGAAGATCGTCGTGGTTGGCAGTTCGTTCATTGGCATGGAAGTTGCCAATGCCACTGCAGGAGACAACGATGTGACCATCATCGGTATGGAGAGTGTGCCCCTTGAGCGAGTGCTGGGGAAGCAAGTCGGCGCCGCCTTGCAGAAAGCCCTCGAGGGCAAAGGTGTCAAGTTCCACATGGACGCTTCGGTCGACAAGGCAGAGCCCTCCAAGTCCGATCCGTCCAAGGTTGGTAGTGTGGTCCTCAAGGACGGCCCCACCCTCGAAGCGGACCTGGTCATCCTCGGTGTCGGCGTCTCGCCTGCTACCCAGTACCTCAAGGACAACTCCATCGTCAAGCTGGAGGAAGACGGCAGTCTCAAAACGGACGAGCACTTCCAAGTTGTTGGGCTCAAGGACGTGTATGCCATTGGCGATATTGCCTCATACCCGTACCACGGTCCTGGAGGTGATGGCAAGTACACTCGCATTGAGCACTGGAATGTGGCGCAAAACGCTGGCCGTACCGTCGCAGGCCACATTATTGCGCCGACCAAGAAGCCCGCGCCCTTTACACCTGTCTTTTGGAGTGCATTGACTGCGCAGTTGCGATATTGCGGAAACACCGTGGGCGGGTGGGATGACCTGGTCATCCAGGGCAGCCTGGACGAAGGCAGTTGGGCAGCATACTACACCAAGGGCGAGACTGTGGTTGCCATGGCAAGCATGGGCAAAGACCCGGCCATGTCGCAGAGCGCGGAGCTGATGGCGCTGGGCAAGATGCCCTCCAAGAGCGAGCTTCAGGCTGGGCGGGATCCTGTCAGTGTAGGACCCCCGGAGTAGAGCGCCGCGCCCGGCGGACTCGAGCTCGGCCTGTCGCTGACGGGCCTGCTGTATTGGGCGTTCATTGCAATGTTCATGGGCATGCAAGTGGTTTTTCTGACCATCCTGAGCGGCACTGGCCTGGCCATGATGGCCGTGTTCTTGCGGTGCTGCATGTATAGTTAAATTGGTGCGGGTAATTTGTATGAAGTAATGAGTATTCGTATTTGATCCTCTGACCCTCGTCTGAGAGGTGAACGGTGGGTGGTATGATGCGTATTGCAACATTTGAGGCCCCAGTTGGATTTTGGTCTACCAGGGGGAGTCTTTTGACTTCTGGGCCCCAACACTCAACCTTTTGAGCTGGATGCTGTTTCGCCATGGACTGCAAGCCTATTGGCTCGTTACAGGGCAATGTAACGCCAGCCTATTACCCAAGGCTAGGGAACTTGTGCTTTGACGATCGGTACTTGGTGACGGGAAAGGCCGCTTCTCGACTCTTGGCCCCAGCCTGCTGAACATTGAAGGAGGTTGAAGTCTGGCTGCTGCTCAGTGGTGTTACTGCTGCTTCAATGTTGGTTCAAAGCGGGCGTGTTCGGTCATGACGGCATTGTTCACAAGCCAGACACGCAAGTTGTCGTTCAAGTCGAAGTCGACCATCTCAACGCTACCACGCCAGCCGCAATAGCAAAATGCGATGCTGTTCGGCCGATGCGATGATACCTACCCGTCCGAATGAAGCTGCATTGTGTGCCACTCGGAAAATGTCGTGTGAGGCCCATCATTGCCAAGAGGGCAGTTCTTCAAAACCCTGTTTCGTTTTGTGTACAAATGCATATGACACGACTCTGGAGATCACAGTAACGGCGGAGAGACGCATGCATGCTGACGGGTTCACACCCTGCACGATGCGATCTTCCAAAGGGGCCGGCTGAGGCTCAGGGGCGTCCGGTATAGGGCTGCCTAGGGCAGTTATCCATGGATGTTATATTCACAGTCACAGACACAGACACAGACACAGCCCAAGTAGCTGTCAAGGTCAGCCCAGGGCCCACTGCTAGCTTACATCATTGAATTACTTCCCATAAGCACCAAGTAGTTCCTGACATCCCTCCAGCCTTTTCTTTTGATGTATATATATATATATATATATATATATATATATCTATCTATATCCAAAGAAATAAAAT